>JAEOAD010001797.1:4925000-4962500 GCA_036365145.1 Orientallactaga sibirica
GCTGTGGTTGTGGGGATATTCTCTGAAGATCAGTGGGGGAATTTTGCTCCCCACATGCCCACTTACGTGAATTTTGCCCCTCACAGAAGGCCCTGGCCTTTCTTGGTGCATGGGGTGGGCATACCCACCACAGCTCTCAGAACGCCTTGCAGCATTCAGTCTGTTGTGCACCCAGCAGCTATGCCAGCTTCTCAAAGGGCTTCTCCAGCCACCCCACTTGAAACCCACAGATAAGAGATGACAGGGCTGGTACTCAGGAAGGTTCATCATCGCCCTCGGAGGCAGAGGGATGCCAGGTCAACCGTTGCATGGTGGCGTCCTTCAAACAGTCGGTCTTATGCAAGTCTGCCCATGTTTTTGAGGAACATGAGATCTTTGGAGTGAGCAAAGCCTTAGGGCTGGTCTCACTTCCTTCTTCGGTTTGCTCTCCACAGGATCAGAACCAGCTTTGCGCAGGCCTCCATCGTATCTGTTTGCCTCCTAGACTATTTTTTTCCTGTGACTTAGAAACTCAGGCATGACGTGAGGCAAACAGTTTCCCCTGTAGCTACCATGTGCAGTTGTCACCTGAGAAACCTTTCCACTTTAGCAAGAAGTTACTCCTTTTAAAAAAAAAAAAAAAACACTACATAGGGCTGGAGAAATGGCTTAGCGGTTAAGGCGCTTGCCTGCGAAGCCAAAGGACCCAGGTTCGATTCCTCAGAACTCATGTAAACCAGATGCACAAGAGGGTGCACACATCTGGAGTTCATTTGCAGTGGCTGGAGGCCCAGGCACACCCATTCTCTCGCTCTCTCCCTGCCTATTTCTCTCTCTTAAATAAATAAAGGAAAATAAAATATTTAAAAAAAAACCCACTACATAGTCTTCCTCTTTGAGCATCACCCGGGTTTTCCCCTCTAGAGCACCTGCCAGCTTTCTGGTACAAAGACTGATGCTATTCAGGGAAGAACCTGGGAGTCCTAGTGGAATCCAAGCCACACTGTTGGCCTCAGCCTCGTCAGAGTGGTGCCCAGGAAAGCAATGGGCCAGCTGGCCACAGGCCAGCCCCTCACTGAAGTGGCTACTGCAGGCCACAAATTGTCCTTGTGTCAGCTTAGGAAAAAAGAGCATCCAGCTTGAAGTTTTCACATTTAATGTGATTTCCTCCTCCTTCCTTTCCTTTCTTCCCTCCCTCCCCTTCTCTTCTCCTTCACCCTTCCTTGCTCTCTTCCTTTTCTCCTGGATGAAACCTCAGTATTTATTTATTTATTTATTTATTTTTTGCCTGGGCTCGTCTCCAACACCTGAGCTTAAAGTGATTTTCCTGCCTCGCCCTATCAAGAGTGCCACCGCTCCCAGTTTCCTCTGTTTTATAAGTAAACATTTTTTATGTGTATTTGGAGTCTCGTGTTCTTTCTCAAAAGAAGAGGCCGGGGAGATGGCTTAGCAGCTAGCCATTAGGAGTGCTCCCTATGCAAACATGAGGGCCCGAGGGAGCACTGACTTCAATTCCCTAGAACGAGGAGTAAATAGCTAGGTGTGGCTGCACAGGGCTATAACCCTGGTCATGTGGGAAGCAGAGATTGAATCACTGGGACTTGGAAATTTTCCTTTCAAGGAAACAAGCTGATGAGCTATGGAGAACACTGATTTTGCTCTGAATAATGTATCTGCATACACACATGCATATACTACACCCAAACACCACACAAGCACCACATAATCCCCACCACACACACACACACACACAAAGAAGCAAAATCATAAAAATCTGGATATTCTCCAGTCACGCCCAAATAGGCAAGACAATGCCTTGATACAAGGATCAGAGTTCCTATTTGGTTTTCAATGTCTAAATCCAGACGTGTCAGGCAAGTTCAATCATTTTCCCCCTAAATTAAATTCAGCTGGAAAGACTTTCACTATGAGAAACGCAGCTATGGGAACATCTGCTCCAAGGTGTGATTTTGTGAATGGCAGTCAGATGAATGGGGAAGTTGGGAGAACCAGACTCTCAGGCAGAATTAGGATTCAAAAGTCGCCGGGCGCAATGGCTCACGCCTTTCATCCCAATACTGGGGAGGCAGAGGGAAGAGGATCACAGTGAGTTCAAGGCCACCAGAGACTATAGAGTGAATTCTGTGGGCTGGAGGGATGGCTTAGCTGTTAAGATGCTCGCCAGTAAAGCCTAAGGACCCAGGCTGGAGGGTGCCCATTCTCTATCTGCCTCTTTCTCTCTCCCTCTCCATCTCAAATAAATAAATTAATTTTTTGGGGGGGGGAGGTTCGAGGTAGGGTCTCACTCTAGCCCAGGCTGACCTGGAATTCACTCTGTGGTCTCCGGGTGGCCTCAAACTCATGGGATCCTCCTACCTCTGCCTCCCGAGTGCTGGGATTAAAAGCATGTGCCACCACTCCTGGTTTGGGCATACCCTCGTCTTTTAGCCGAAGGACAGTGGTAGCTTCTCTTTAGAGTTTATGACTCTCCAGACCACAGGCTTCTGACTTGGTTCTCAGTACCAGGCATGAGTTCCCGCCCACTGAGCGGAAAAATAGAAGAGAATAATAACCAAATATAATGCATAAGTCATGGTCAAAATCTAGTTAGAAAACTAAAATGAACTGGGTGTGGTGGCACACACCTTTAATCCCAGCACTTGGGAGGCAGAGGTAGGAGGATCATCATGAGTTCAAGGCCATCCTGAGACTACATAGTGAATTGCAGGTCAGCCTGGGCTAAAGTGAAACCCTACCTGGAAAAACCAAATTAATAATAATAATTAATAAATACATAAATAAAAGAAATAAAGTCTAGTTGTAAAAGACTTTTTAGGAAACAGAGGCCATCTGAATATAAACTAGGTGGAAGCTGAGGTAGGAGGTATTGCTGTGAGTTCGAGGACAGCCTGGGCTACAGAGTGAGTTCTTGGTCAGCCTGGCCTAGAGTGAGACCCTACCTCGAAAGAACCAAAAATGATAATATTATTATTTTTTTTTTTTTTTTTTTTTTTTTGAGGTAGGGTTTCACTCTAGTCCAGGCTGACCTGGAATTCACTCTGTCTTCTCAGGGTGGCCTTGAACTCACTGCAATCCTCCTACCTCTGCCTCCCGAGTGCTGGGATTAAAGGCATGCGCCACCATGCCCGGCATTAATATTTTTTTTTTTTGTTAATAATCTTATTGATAATTTTTTTGTGGTAATATAGAAGAATATTTTTTTGTTTTGTTTTTGCACTGGTGGGGATCAAAACCAGGTCACTCTCTAGGCAAGTGAACTACCACTGAGCTATATCCTCAGTCCCTTAACATTTTTTTTTGCCTGTGTGTGTGTGTGTGTGTGTGTGTGTGTGATATGCAAGTGGAAGTCCTCGTGTGGCGCCTCTTGCGCTCGCCTACATTAGGACGCGCTCCTCTGCAGCAGCCGGAGCTGAACCTCTGACATCCTGCTCCGTCCTTCTCCCTCCCCGTCTTCCTGATCCCAGAGCTTCCTGCCTGGGTTTTTTTTTTTTTTTTTTTTTCTTGAGCTCCCAGGATGGTGATTCTCAGGTCTCTGCTCCCGTGTGGGACACACCCAGCTGTTTATGGGGGTCCTGGGGATTGAACTTGTGTGGTCTCTCAGGCCTTCTCTGGTCCTCATGCTTGCACAGGAAGTGCTTTAACACTGAGCCATCTCTCCAGCCCCCAATATCTTGTTTGGTTGAGGTAGGGTCCCGCTAGGTAGCTCAGGTTGACCTCCAGCTTAGCCTTCTCCCTCCTCAGCCTCATGAGTGCTGGTATTACAGGCATGCAGCACCCTGCCTGGGGAACGTTTTTTATTTTACAAATAAAACTCACCTGCCATCCATTTCAATCTTTTGATTGACAAATTCCATAATAAAAGTTGAGAACAAAGAAACATATTACCCTCATTTCCTTTTCCTTATGTACACAGAGCCTAGTTTGTGATGGTTTTACTTATGATGTTTGACCTTAGGCTAGTATGAAAATGATGCATTTGTTAGAAACCACACTTTGAATTTCGATCTTTCCCCAGGCTTCAGATGTTTAATATGCAAATCATAGCTCCCAGCCCGCCAGCCACTGAGCCTTGAGAGAGTGAACAACACCCTCTGCTGTGTTCTATGCATTGTGCTGTTCAACTAGGATGTCTGGCAGATTAATGTATTACATATATTTTCAGTTTAGGATTATTTTAATTTACAGTGTGTTTATTGGGATATTGTAAGTCGAGCAACATCTGTATTAAGTTAAAAAAAATAAACTGGGCTGGAGAGATGGCTTAGCATTTAAGGCACTTGTCTGCAAAGTCAAAGGACCCAGGTTCGATTCCCCAGGCCCCACGTAAGCCAGATGCACAAGGTGGTGCATGTGCCTGGAGTTTGTTTGCAGTGGCTGGAGGCCCTGGTGTGCCCATTCTCTCTCTCTCTCTCTTTGGGAGAGAGTGTGTATGTTCTGTGTGTGCATGTGTGTGTTGTATATGCACGTGTGTGTGTGATGTGCATGCACATGTGTGGGCACTTGTGTGTGTGTGTGTGCACGCAGATGCACGCTCCATGTGCACACATGTGGAGGCCAGAGGCAAACACTGAGTGCACTGTCCTGTTTTATTTCCTTGAGATGGAGTCTCACGCTGAGCCTAGAGCTGCCGTATTTTTTTGGTTAGACTGGCTGACCCATGAGCCCCAGGCCCTGCCCTCCTTGGGATCTGGGTTACAAATTGCATGACCATGGCCAGCTTTTTAAGTGGGGCTTGGGGATTGAACTCAGGTCTCCGTGCTTGCACAGCAGACACTTTTATCCAGTAAGCTATCTCCTAAACCCTGACAGCAGGGTAAGAGATGTATGTAAAGTAAGAGATGTACATAATGTTATAAGTCTGAAATGAAAACAGTCATTTTTGGAGCCAGGCATGGTGGCCCAGGCCCACAATCCCAGTACTCAGGTAGAAGCAGGAGGGTGAGGAGTTCAATGTTATCCTCAGCTACATAGTGAGTTGAAGGCCAGCCCAGGCAACATAAGACACTGTCTCAAAAAAAGGGGGGAGGCTGGAGTGATGGTTTAGCAGTTAAGGCGCATGCCTACAAAGCCTAAGGACCCAGGTTCAATTCTCCAGGTCCCATGTAAGCCAGATGCACAAGATGGTGCATGAGTCTGGAGTTCATTTGCAGTGGCAGGAGGCCCTGGAACACCCATTCTCCCCCCGCCACCCGCCAACTGTAATAAAAAAATAAAAATTAAATCTTTTTTTAAAAAGCCTTTTATTTATTTATTTAAATTATTTTAAATTATTATTTATTTATTTTTGGAGAGAGAGACAGACAGAGAGAGAGGGAGACAGATAGAGATGGGCGCGCCAGCAGTTTCTCAGCTGCTGTGAACGAAATCCAGATGTTTGTGCCCCCTTGTGGGCAAGTGCGGCATTGTGCCCTTGTGTCACTTTGCATCTGGCTAAACGTGGGACCTGGAGATTGGAACCACTGGAGATTGGAACCAGCGTTCTTAGACTTAGCAGGCAGGCGCCTTAATCCCTAAGCCATCTCTCCAGCCCCAAAAGCCTTTTATTTTTATTACTAACCACAGCTGAATAAAGTCCTGTTCAAGTTGAATAAAGTCTACATAGAATTGTTGAGCACGAGCATTGGGAATCAAGCCACCTGGGCCTGGAATCTTGACACACTGACTAGCTGTGAGCCTAGAGTTCACTTCACATCTCTGAAACTCTACTTTCCTCTGCTTTAAAGCAGCTGTCACTCAACTATCACAGCTCAGACCTTCAGTATGAGGGATTAAATCCAGGACTTGCCCTTGCTGAGCAAGTGCTCGACCACGAAGGAGCATGGTCACAGCTCAGATGTAGAATTGCACAATAATGCTGCAGTATAAAAAGTAGAAAACAAAATAAAGGATAAAGAGATGGCTCAGTGGTTAAGGGCGCTGGCTTGCCAAGCCTGACAGCTGGGATTCGATTCAATTCCCCAGTATCCACATAAGCCAGATGCACAAAGTGGTGCATGCATCTGGAGGTTATTTGCAGTGGCAAGAGCCTCTGGTGCACCCACTTGCACTCTCATTCTCTCTGCTTGCAAATATATGATACATTTAAAAAATAAAACAAGCCGGGCGTGGTGGTGCACGCCGTTAGTCCCAGCACTTGGGAGGCAGAGGTAGGAGGATCGCTGAGAGTTTGAGGCCACCCTGAGACTACATAGAGAATTCCAGGTCAGCCTGGACCAGAGTGAGACCCTACCTCGCAAAACCAAAAAAAAAAAAGACAAAGCCAGGCTTAGTGATACGGATCTATAACTCCAAGATTCAGGAGGCTGAGGTAGGAGGATCCAGAGATTTAGGGTAGCCTGGCTGACAGAGAAAAACCGTGACACAAACCAAAAATAAAAAGATGTAAATCTGACTCTGAAAAGATTAGTATGGGGCTGGGGTGATGGCTAACTGGTTAAATGTGCTTGCTTGCAAAGTCTGCTGGTCTGGGTTTGATTTCCCAGTACCCACATAAAGCCAGACTTAAAAGCGGTGCATATAACTGGCATTGCTTTGCAACAGCAAAAAGCCCTGCTGCACTGATACACACACATGGGCAAGTAAATTAAAAAATATTTTTGGGCTGGAGACATGGCTTAGCTGTTAAGGTGTTTGCCTGCAAAGCCAAAGGATCCCGGTATGATTCTAGATGGTGCATGCATCTGGAGTTCGTTTGCAGTGGCTGCATGCCCTGGTGTGCCCATTCTCTCTCTCTCTCTCTCTCTGCCTCTTCTCTCTCTCAAATAAATAAATAAATAAAAATATATTAACCTCCCCCCCCAAAATTTCTTTTTAAAGATTAGCATAAAGCCGGGCATGGTGGCGCACGCCTTTAATCACAGCACTCAGGAGGCAGAGGTAGGAGGATTGCTGTGAGTTCAAGGCCAGTCTGAGACTCTACATAGTGAATTCCAGGTCAGACTGGGGCCAGAGCAAGGCCCTACCTTGAAAAACTATATATATGTATATATATGATAAAATAATAAATAAATAAAATAGCATGAGCTGGGTTAGAGGAAGTCCCTATTTCAAAGCAAACAAACCGGAAACACTAAATGAATATGATGTATCCTATTTCTTTGAAACTGGGATGTTTTCTGTTATGCGGGCACTTGTAATCAGTGGATTTCTTCCTTTCTCTCCTCCCCGCTTCTTCCCTTTCTTTCCTCTTTCTTATTGGCATGTAAAACAATGTGTTTTGCCATTGAATATATGTCACAGTGGGTGGCATCTTTGATTAGATAAAGTCTATACTGAGTTTTTCCTGGGGATATGGAAAACTCAAGCACACACCGCACTTCGGAACTGAAAATTCCTCTCCAAACCCTTCCCCTCAGCCCAGAATGCTGCTCTCTCCGCAGCCAGGACCCGCCCCCTCATCCTGCAAGCTGCCCGCCCTGTTCCTCATCCGGGCACTACTTTTTTTATACTATCCTCTTTCACCCCTAACCTGTCCACCTCTCCAGTCCCTCGGGTCTCTCTATTTCCCCATCTGTCTCTATCGCTCTTTTTTTTTTTACTTGTTTCCTTGATTCCAGTACTAGTAATGGTGCGCGCCTCTATCTCCAGTGCTGAGGAGGCAGAGGCAGGTGGATTTGGAGTTTGAAGCTAGCCTGGACTACCCAGGGTGTAAGAGCCTGTCTAGAAACCAAACAAAATAACAACAAAAAGATCTCTAAGAATGTACATGGATGCCGTTATATATAGTAATGCTGTGTGATTTCATGGATAACTGTGTCTGTGGGAACACGTGAAAAATTCAATAACTGTTATTTGTCATCATCATCATTATTATTCCATAGACAATTGAACCATCAATATTATTAACAACAAGGGGAAAGGAAAAAAAAAAAGAATCCAAAAAAAAAAGTTTTAACAGGGCTGGAAAGATGGCTTAGTGGTTAAGGTACTTGCCCTCAAAGCCAAAGGACCCAGGTTCGATTCCCCAGGACCCACGTAAGCCAGATTCACAAGGAGGCGCATGCGTCTAGAGTTTTTTTGTAGTGGCTGAAGGCCCTGGTGCACCATTCTCTCTCTTTCTTCTCATTTAAATAAAATAAAAAAATTAAATGTTTTTAAAAAATCTTGGGCTAGAGAGATGGCTTAGCAGTTAAGGCACTTGCCTGCAAGGTCAAAGGACCCAGGTTCCATTCCTCAGTACCCACATAAGCCAGATGCACAAGGTGGCACATGCATCTGGATGTCCTTTGCAGTGGCTGGAGGCCCTGCCATGCCCATTCTTTCTATCTGCCTCTTTCTTGCTCTCTCTCCAATAAATAAATTAAAATTAAAAAATCTCAACAGCACGGGTTTTCCTAGAAGTAGCCATAAATATGCCATGCGGGGTTTGATCTCTCTGAGCTGATGAGTCACAGTCCATAAATGGGCTACAAAAGGGAAGAAAGTCATTGTGCATCTTAATGCATTTTAACACGTACAGTTCTGTGATATTTTTAGAACTGCAGAAAGGAACTGGCTACCACCTTTTTCCTGTATCTAATCTCCGTCTCTGGGGAAGGCTTTTCTGCAGAAACGTTCTTAAACACAAAGGAACACTGCCATCCACTGTTCTTGGGACTTAACAAAAAACATTGCCTAAAACCTCCAAGATCCAGGATAATAATTTTCTTTTCTTAAAATATTTTATTATTTAGTTTTTAAATTATTTATTTATTTGAGAAATCAAGAGAGGGAAAGAGGCAGACACACACACACACACACACACACACACACACACACACACACAGAATGGGCCTGCCAGGGCCTCTAGCCACTCCAAATGAACTCCAGACACATGTGCCACCTTGTGCATCTGGCTTACATGGGTTCTGGAGAATCAAACCTGGGTCCTTTGGCTTTGCAGGCAAACGCCTTAACTGATAAGTCCTCTCTCCAGCCCTAAATATTTTAGTTTTTATTTGTTTGAGAGAGAAAGAAAGAGGGAAGGAGGGAGAGAGAGAGAGAGAATGGGCACACCAGGGCCTCCAGCCACTGCAAACGAACTCCAGAAGCATATGCCACCTTTTGCATCTGGCCTACATGGGTCCTAGAGAATTGAACTGGAGTCCTTTGGCTTTGCAGGAAAGTGCCTTAACCACTGAGCCATCTCTTCAGCCCCAGGATCATAATTTTCAAAAGCAGTTTTTCATGTGTCATCCTGGAAAACAGGAAGAAACTTTACACAGTTTCAGCCACACCAAAGACTGAGACCAAGAAGCAGACACTGCTGTGGACCCTGTTGTTCCTCCTCCATTCAGGTTGAAGCCCTGACCTCTGGTCTTTGGTGCTGAGGCCTTTGGGGGAGATCATTCCTACAGGCTGAGGAGGTGGTAGGCTTGGTATGAGAGGAGACTGCTGAAAGCTTTCTCCTTTCCCATGAGGAACAGGCCAGATGAGCACACAGTGGCTGTGTATTGGCCAACAGAATGGACTGCCCTGATGAAGCCAACTGTACGGATCAGCGCTTCAATCTTTTATTTTATTTTATTTTATTTTTTATTTTATTTTATTTTATTTATTTATTTATTTATTGGTTTTGTTGTTTAAGGAAGGGTGTCACTCTAGCCCAGGCTGCCCTGGAATTCACTCTGTAGTCTCAGGGTGGCCTCGAACTCACGGCGCTCCTCCTACCTCTGTCTCCCAAGTGCTGGGATGAAAGGTGTGCGCCACCACGCCCTGGCTCAGTGCTTCAATCTTTCATCCAGCTTCACTGGTGAGAAAGGAATGTCTGTGGTTTAACCCACTCGGTCTGTAGTATTTGTGATAACAGCCCCAGCCAAAGACAGACTAGCAGCCTGCCATCATCCAAGGCAGCGGAAGGGTGAACAGAGAGCCTCCTCAGGCCAACTTCTCGGTGTGATGCGTGGTCTCTTGAAAGCAGTGTGACAGTTGGAACTGTGTCGGTGCACGATGTTGTAAAACCAAAGGAAGTCTTGCTGGGCCTTCAAATTAGGAAGTTTTATTTTGAGAAATCGTAACATGAAACATAACTGTTCCTTGATGTCTTTCCTGGCCTGAGAGTGGACACTGAGTTGGTGCCCACTGCAAGATTAACTGCTGTCTTGGTGGATTGCACGTGCATATACATAATGCCCATGGCTGCTGCTGAGGCGTGTCCGAGGGCTCTGCCTTCCTGTGGCTCTGTGTGTGTTAGATGTAGGGAGTTGGGTACAAATCCCTGGCCAGAGAGGTTTGCTCCACCTGTAAGAAAATGGACTCTTCCCAGAAAGGAAATACTTATGCCATCTGGCTCTTTTCAAGGCTCTGAGTGGGAAAAGTGATATGCTGAGTTTAGAGCAGTTTTCTAGGGAGCTGTGTGACACACAAAAAAATCCCTTCATTTCTCCTCCCTCTAGTTTTCAATATACTGGTATTGCTGTTTCCTATGTGTGGTTGAAGAAGATTGTGGTTAAAAAAAAATATTCAGGGCTAGAGAGGTGGCTTAGCGGTTAAGGTGCTTCCTGCGAAGCCTGAGAACCCAGGTTTGATTCCCTAGATCCCATGTAAGCCATATGCACAAGGTGGTGCATGCGTCTGGAGTTTGTTTGCGGTGGCTTGGAGGCCCTAGCATGTCCATTCTCTATCTTCTTCTTTCTCTCTCTCTTTCTCATAAATAAATAAATAAAAATTTAAAAATATTAAAAAAAACTAAAAGATACTCAATTCATGCCAGGCATGGTGGCACACACCTTTAATCCCAGCACTCAGGAGGCAGAGGTAGGAGGATCACCGTGAGTTCGAGGCCACCCTGAGACTACATAGTTAATTCCAGGTCAGCCTGAGGCAGAGTGAGACCCTACCTCGAAAAACCAAAAAAAAAAAAAAAAAAAAAAAAAAAAGATATTCAATTCAGACAGATTGGTTTTACTTATTTGTTTGTAAGTATGTGTGTATTTGTGTGTCATGCCAGGCATGCCAGGGCCTCTTGTCATTACAAACACTAGTCATTTGTTCCACTTTTTTTTTTATTTGTTTTTTTTCAAGGTAGGGTCTCACTCTAGGCCAGGCTGACCTGGAATTCACTGTGTAGTCTCAGGGTGGCGTCGAACTCATGACAACCCTCCTACCTCTGCCTCTGAAGTGCTGGGATTAAAGGCATGCACCACCATGCTTGGCTAGTACAGTTTTTATGTAAGTATTATTTTTCCTTCTTTTGGGACTTAGAAATGAAATTGCTGGATGATATGGCAGTTGATGCCAGTTTTAACTTTTTTAAAAAAAAGATTTATTTTTATTTATTTATTATTAGACACAGAGAGAGGGGAGAGAGAGAGAGAGAGAGTGAGAATGGGCACGCCAGAGTCTCTAGCCACTGCAAATGAACTCCAGACACATGTGCCACCATGTGCATCTGGCTTACTTGGGACCTGGAGAATCAAACCTGGGTTCTTTGCAAGCAAGCACCTTAACCACTAAGCCATCTCTCCAGCCCCAATTTTTTTTTTTTTTTTTTTTTGGTTTTTCAAGGTAGGGTTTCACTCTAGCCCAAGCTGACCTGGAATTAACTATGTAGTCTCAGGATGGCCTCAAACTCACAGTGATCCTCCTACCTCTGCCTCCCGAGTGCTGGGATTAAAGGCGTGCGCCACCACGACCGGCATTAATAATGTTGAATAATTTTTGTGAGCTTACTGGTCATTTATTTCATGTTTAGAGTGATGTATACTCACATCCTTTACTTGTTGGTGGGAGTTTAGTTGTTTTTTTCTGTTTTGCCACATTCCTGGTATCAACACGATGGCAAGATTTGTTTTGGAACAGAGTATAAAAGGAGAGTAAGCCGGGCATAGTAACACACACCTGTAACCCTAGCATTTGGGAGGCAGAGACCAGGAGGACAAAGATTTTCAGGTGGATGACATTCATGAGAATCTGTCTAAAAACAAAAATAAAAAAATAAATAACAACAGCCAGGCATGGTGGTGCACGCCTTTAATCCCAGCACTAGGGAGGCAGAAGTAGGAGGATCGCCATGAGTTCGAGGCTACCCTGAGACTACAGAGTGATTTCCAGGTCAGCCTGAACTAGAGTGAGACCCTACCTCGAAAAACCAAAATAAAGAAAGAAATAATAACAACAAAAATGCAGATAAAGGTTGGGTATGGCTTCTCATGGAGCCATTCAAAGAGAAAGTCAGTCACATGGGTCTCAAGCTACCCTGCAGCAGACCTAGTACAGATTTGCTTGGCCAGCAGGTCTGTCCTGGAAAGGTAGAGTCCCCTCCCCTCCCCCGGCCCTGCTCCTGGTTAAGGGGCCTGTTATCAGGAGGCAAAGATTGTCAGAGGCGGATCCTGAAAATAGTGAAAAAGAATTCAGTGTGATGGAAGGAGAGAGAAGAGGGTTAGATCTGGAAGTATGTCTGTAGCTGAGCTGGGGAGCAGTAAGGCCCGGGGTTGTGTCCTAGTCCTGCAGAGTTTCCGCCTAATGGGCGCAGGATGTGAACCACACTCTCCAAAACATGGAAGGCATTTTCCTTTTGGCTAGAATTCTCATTTTGAAGCCATACCTGCAATGACCATATTTATTTTGCTTGCAATGTTTTTGTTTTTTTGTTTTTTTAGTTTTTTGGTTTTTGGAGATAGAGTTTCACGCTAGTCCAGGCTAACCTGGAATTCACACTGTTGTCTCAGGGTAGCCTCAAACTCACAGCAATCCTCCTACCTCTGTCTCCCCAGTGCTGGGATTAAAGGCGAGCACCACCATGTCAGCTCACGATGGTTTTTTGACATAAGCTGACCTCAGTTGGTTTGGCCATTTGGCAATCCTCAGGTTTGGGATCCATGTAGGGTCACGCTAACCTCTGCCCCAGGGTATTTGCTCCACTAAAAACAAGTGTAAGGTCAAAGACCATCAAATATACAAATGCTGTCTGGTCAATAGACACCAAGATGGTGTTATGACCTGTTCTAGAAGCCTGGCCCTAGGCTCTGAGAGCCCCAGAGAGGATGACCTATCCCACACAGTCCTGACCCCAGAGTCAGTTTACCTCATGAAAACAGGCAACATGCTTCTTGGTGCAACTGGGAGATGCAAGCCCCGCAAAGTCTAGGCCTCAAAGGCTCAAAGAGGGCCAGACATCAAGGACTCAGGAAAGGAGCATCAGAGCCCTCTGTGTGGTCTTTAAAGCTTTTCAGCAAACCTGCAATTATTCCCAAACAAAATATCTTTAAAAGCGGAGTAAAATGAGCATCTAGAGACTTCATAAAAAATAAATTAAGGGAAGCCGGGTGTGGTGGCGCATGCCTTTAATCCCAGCACTTGGGAGGCAGAAGGTAGGAGGATCACCGTGAGTTCAAGGCCACCCTGAGTCTATATAGTGAATTCCAGGTCAGCCTGAGCTAGACTGAGACCCTACCTCGAAAAACCAAAAACAAACAAAAAAAAAAAATTAAGGGGCTGGAGAGATGGCTCAGCGGTTAAGACGTTTACCTGTGAAGCTCAAGGACCAGGTCCCATATAAGCCAGATGCACAAGGTGATGCTAGCTCACAAGGTCGCACATGTGCATAAGGTGTCACACGCATCTGGAGTTTGATTGCAGTAGTTGAGACCTTGGCATGAGCATTCTCTCTCTTTCTCTAATTAAAAAAAGGGCTTGGGCTAGAGAGATGGCTTAGCAGTTAAGGCATTTGCCTGTGAAGCCTAAGGACCTAGGTTCAATTCCCCAGGACCCACGTACGCCAGAAGCACAAGGGACACATGTGTCTGGAATTGGTTTGCAGTGGCCATAGGCCCTGGAGTGCCCATTCTCTGTGTGTGTGTGTGTGTGTCTAGCTCTCTCTCTTTCTCTCTCTCTCTGTTTGCAAATAAATACATAAAGTTAAAAAAAAAAAAGGAAATGGATTCTAAAAAAAAAAGGGGGGGGCTAAAGCCAGTCATGGTAGCACGCGCCTTTAATCCCAGCACTTGGTAGGAGGATCGCCATGAGTTCGAGGCCACCCTGAGACTACAGAGTGAATTTCAGGTCAGTCTGGGCTAGAAAGTGAGACCCTACCTCAAAAAACCAAAAACAAAAATAAAAGTGAGGGGAGCTAAACATGATTACTTCTATGGTGTTGGTGTTTTGTCTATTTGATAACAACAAAAGGCTTTATCTCTTTGGGCAAGGGAAGCCCAAGTCCCCAGAGCGTATGCCATTATGAACCACAGCTCAGAAAATAAGGGACAGTTGGATTCTCAGTGAGCTATTGAACTCCTGCAGAAGCTCTGTTCTGACAGCAATAAAAGAGAAGGCTCCTGACATCTATGGGGTGAGATGACCCCGAGGGGAGGGTGGTTAGTGTATGCCATAGGGGTGGGGCCCTGGCTGGGAGCCATGAGCTTCTGAAACAGAAGACTGACATGATAGCTCAGTGCTTGGCATTACGCCTTCCCACTGTCTGCAGTCAGCCATAGTCAGTTGCAATGTGTGTGATGTAGAGGCGATAAGCACACAGGCCTGGGTGACTGAGCAGGTGGCTGACTCATGAGAGGTGAATGCAGAGAAATCCTGGCTGTGGGGCATTCCAGGGGAGGGACAGCACCAGAGAGTCAGCAAGCCAGCCCAAACCCAGAACAGGATTCGAGAAGGCTGAACACCTTCTGGCCTCCGCCTGGTTGTGCGTGGGAGAGGCTTCTTGTGTCTAAACCACCCTTAGGACTTCTAAGAAATGCTTGGCCTGCATGTCTTGGTTCTCCTGGGAGCTGTATGTTTACTAACCTGAGTACATTTAAACTTGAAAATGCAAAAAAAAAAAAAAAAAAAAATCCCCAAAGCCAGGCATGGTGGCACACGCCTTTAATCCCAGCACTCAGGAGGCAGAGGTAGGAGGCCACCCTGAGACTATGTAGTGAATTCCAGGTCAGCCTGGGCTAGAGTAAGACCCTACCTCAAAAAAAGGGGCGGGGAGGCTGGAGAGATGGCTTCGCGGTTAAGGCGCATGCCTGCAAAGACTAAGGACCCCGGTTCGAATGTCCAGGTCCCATGTAAGCCAGATGCACATGGTGGCATATGCACTGGAGTTCGTTTGCAGTGGCTAGAGGCCCTGTCACGCCCATTCTCACTCTCCCCTCCCTGCCCCCTCTGTCTCAAATAAATAAATAAAAATTTTAAAAATCTTAAAAAAAAAAAATCCTTCCAGCTGTTTCCTGCTTCTTTTCCCTCCAGAATGATGTAGGGGAAGAGAACATTTCTGGAACCCAATGGGAAGTGCTTTTGTCTATGGAGGTTAGGAGAGAAAAAGAAGAAAAAAAAAAAAGAGAGACCATCCCTTAAAGGTGATGTAAAATGGGCTGCTTAATAATTCAAAGACCCAGCTGGGCTAACGAGGCGCTAACACGAAGGATCAGATGTACACAGCCGTCTCTTTCCACCGGCTTGCAAAGTCCTGGTTGGCACCTGGATGGAGAGAACTATCCAGTGACATACGGATCTAAACCACTCCTCTACTCCGTGAGGTCTTTATGATGGCTTACTGGGTGCCACCCCGGCACCACATAGTGTTGAGGATGCACCTGGGCATAAAGCAAGTGTCCCTCTGCCTTACAAACCTCAGAACCTGTGCCATCATTCTCAAACCTTAGGTGTCCCAGACAGAGTCCCCCCTGCCCGGTGTTTGGGCCCCATGCTTGTCTGGCTTTACATGGAATTGAAAGTGGGCTGGCAGGCTTTGCAAACCAACACCTTTGACTGCTGAGCCATCGCCTGAGCCCCGTGAGTTTGCATTTCTGAAAAGTACCCTGGACCGCAGCTGGAGAACATTGAGGGAGGCCACTGTCCAACCTCCTGGCATAATGTAGTTCGCTGGCAATCACTGAAGGAAATTTGGAGACTACTCCATCTTGCTAACAGCCTGAACTTAACCAGCCCCGGTTATGTGGCCATCCGAGAAACATCCAGTGAAAAGAATCAGTATCTGAAAGCACAAAGGTCTGGAAGGAGATTTCCCAGAGTTCCTGGCATCAACCAACCCTGAGAGAGGATTCCTGTGGACTCTCTGCTGACATAGAGTCCTCATGTAAGGCCTGCCTAGGGCAGGCTTATGCCTCTGGGTGCCCAGATCTGGGATGAAGATGCCAGGTAGGCACTGTCCTCTCTCCACAGGTCTTTTTTTTTTTAAGTCTATGCTTCAGTAATCCACTTTATTTTTATTTTTTTAAATTTTATTATTTATTTTTTTTTTTTTTTGAGAGAGACAGATACAGAAATAGGCAGGGAGAGAGAGAGAGAGAGAGAATGGGTGCGCCAGGGCCTCCAGCCACTGCAAATGAACTCCAGATGCATGCACCCCCTTGTGCATCTGGCTTACGTGGGTCCTGGAGAATCGAGCCTCGAACTGGGGTCCTTAGGCTTCATAGGCAAGCGTTTAACCGCTAAGCCATCTCTCCAGCCCCACAGGAGGTCTTTGATTATCTGTCCCGTTCTGTCACCCTAAAGAGCTCAGTTGCCCTTTCACATGCACAGCAGGACCAGGCAGTTGAGACGCAAGGTGGACCCTTGGAACCTTGTGAGTGGACACAGAGGCATCCCATGTGTCATATGACAAACGTGCAATCATATTCTGAAAGGCTGAACTGAGGTTGTGTGAGAAATGTCTTTTCTGCTTTTTTTTTTTTTTTTTCCCTTGGTTTTTTGAGGTAGGGTTTCACTCTAGCTCAGGCTGACCTGGAATTCACTATGTAGTCTCAGGGTGGCCTTGAAGTCAAGGCAATCTTCCTACCTCTACCTCCCAAGTGCTGGGATTAAAGGTGTGTGCCACCACACCTGGCTTCTTTTCTGCTTTTTCTTTCTAACAGTTTTATTGCGATATAATTCATATTCCATACAATTCACTCACCTAACATACATAGTTCCATGGGTTTTAGTAGCTTCAAAGTTGTGTAGCCATCTTCATGGTCAACTTTAGAATATTTTCTTTTGTTTAGAAAATTTTTTTTTGTTTTTACTTATTTGTATTTTGCATTTGAGAGCAACAGATAGGCAGATAGAGAAAGAGGCAGAGAGAGAGAGAATGAGCACACCAGAGCCTCCAGCCACTGCAAACAAACTCCAGATGCGTGCGCCACCTTGTGCATCTGGCTTACGTGGCTACTGGGGAATCGGGCCTCAAACCCGGGTCCTTAGGCTTCACAGGCAAGCGCTTAACCACTAAGCCATCTCTCCAGCCCCAACTTTTAAATATTTTCATCACTACACAGGTCCACAATGAAACTCGGTACTCTTCAGGCTGCCACTTCTCCAACTACTCCCAGCTCTAGGCAACCAGGAATCTTCTCTCTATATAAATTTGAGACATTTTGTAAAAATGCAATTATATCCTATGTGGTCCTTTTGACTGGTTTCCAATTATTTATTTTTTATTTAAGGCAAGCCCAACAAACTGGCCTCTTTTTTTTTTAAAACTTTTAAAAAATATATTTTATTTATTTATTTATTTGAGAGAGAGAAAGAGGGAGGGAAAGAGAGAGCAAATGGGCATGCCAGGGCCTCTAGCCACTGCAAACAAACTCCAGATGCATGCACCTCCTTCTGCATCTGGCTTACGTGGGTCCTGGAGAATCAAACCAGGATCCTTTGGCTTTACAGGTAAACGCCTTAACAGCTAATCCATCTCTCTAGCCCTGCCCCCCCCTTTTTTTTTAAATGAGAGAGAAAAGAGGGGTGAGGGAGACAGAGAATCGGTGTCCCAGGGCCTCCAGCCACTGTAACCGAACTCCAGAATGTGCACCACCTTGTGTGTGTGCAACCTTGTGCACTTGTGGCACCTTGCATGTCTGCCTTACGTGGGATCTGGAGAGTCGAACATGGGTCCTTAGGCTTTGTAGGCAAGCGCCTTAACCACTAAGCCATCTCTCCAGCCTTTCAAATTATTTTTAACAGGAGAATGTGCGTTCTTACATTGGGTGTCTCCCCCACCCTGGAGAAAAAGGAAAAGAAACACAGGTGAAGACTGATCAGTGAGGGGCGGCTGCTGAACCTCTGAACCTTATGTCTCAGGGCATCTATTCCCACTCACCAACTGCAGCAGTGGGAAGGTTGATGCCAGCCTGGCTCTCTGCTGCTCAGGGCAGGGGACCCCCTCTTATGAGAAGGAGGCCCCTGGAGCAGCCATCCTCCCCACAGACAGATCAGAGCAGCCCTATTACGAATCACAGGCACGCAGTGGCTTTTGAAAGGCCGAGCTGTGGCTGTGTGAGGGGTATTTTCCTGGCTTCTCACAGGAGCTTCTGTCTGGGTGCCAAAGTCAGCAAGGCAGTCCTCCAAAGCTCGTTCTCTCTGAAGAGGTTCAGGAACTTTTCAGCCCCTTCTGAAAGACGCTTGTTGCTAGGAGAGAGAAAGTCTCTCTGGGGCTCCTCTAGGGAGAGCTGTTTGCCCTGCATACCCAGATTCTTCCCCGCTGTTGCCCTGGTGTCTCCAGATTTCTCGAAGGCCCTAAACTGCCTGCTGCCTGTGCCAAGGCAGAAGGCTTCTGCAGCTCCAGGTGACCAGCAGCCCCACTTTAGTTCCCTGTACAAACAAGTGCCACCACCGTTCCCTGCTGCATTTGGACCCTTGCTTGTCCTAGTGCCATGCACCATGGGGAGTTCAGAACCCCAGAACCCAGGTCAGCAATAGACCTTCTGTCCTAGCCGAGGTCTGGGGAGGAAGCTCTTCCAAAGGACCGTTGTCATTGTTTGAGCCTCAGACAGGATGTGAGGAGCCCACCCAGGGGGACCGAGGCCTCCAGGATCCCGCTCTGCTGTCATCCGTGGTAGGGGGATTTTGTGGCAGTTGCAGAACACAGGTCCGGAGTCTCACGCTAAGCCAGGGACGAAAGTCCTCTGCCGTGCTGGTCCCTTCTTAACAAGGAGTTGAGGTCTTTTGTTTTGTTTTGTTTTTCGAGGTAGGGTCTCACTCTGGTCCAGGCTGACCTGGAATTAACTATGTAGTCTCAGGGTGGCCTCGAACTCTCAGCGATCCTCCTACCTCTGCCTCCCAAGTGCTGGGATTAAAGGCATGCGCCACCACGCCCGGCTGAAGTTGAGGTCTTAAGAGTAGATAAACCTGGAGGTCAGGGAAACGTCTGAGAAAGGCATGGGGCAGGAAGAGGAATGAGGACATCTTTCATTTGAGCTGTGCCCAGCAAGGTGTGAATCCAGAATCCCACATACGCGCGCGCGCACACACACACACACACACACACACACATACACACGCGCGCGCACACACACGCACACACACCACTGAGATAAAGGCTGAAGATCGGTTTTCACCACTGGACTACAGCCTCCCCTTGCCACCTCTGGAATAAACCCAGGGTGTAGGGAGCTGCCCAGAAAAACAAAGTCCAGTTGCAAGCCTGATGCCCGGCCTGGGTTGAGAGGCTTGGCCATGACTAAGCCTGGCACAAATGCCAAGGGAGGCAGACCAGCCCCATGCATGCGCTGTCCACAGACACTAGGGAGGGCAGAATTCCGCTGTCCCCAGTGGCACCAGAGGGGTTGACAGCAGCAGCCAATCTGGGCCTCGTGGGAAGCTGTGCCCGGCCCCGCCCCCACCTGCCCCCTGGATTCTCAGGCTCCTTTATTTCACAGACTTTGGCTCGCTTCCCTCTCCCAGACCTGAGCTCGCAGCCGCACACATTTTTAGCATTCTCCTTCCAGCAAAGTAGCTTTGTTTCCTCTCCCTCCCCACAAAGGAAGACCTGCGGGCGCGCAGCCACAGAGAAGTGGCACAGAGCCTTCAGCTCTATGAGGCCAGTCAGGGAGCCGCCCCCCCACCCCACCCCCCAGAATATCCTACAGCGGCTGGCCAAAGAGGTGGCTGGCAGTGTTCTGAGGAAGCCAAATCCACCTTCATCTCTGCCCTGGGCATACTCTGCAGGCTCCTGTATACACACAGGGTTAATGAACCCCCCCCCCAACTGTTTCATTTCCAGTGTTAGAAAATGTGGGGAGAGGGAAGGCCACTCACTTGGTTGCTGAAGGGCAGAATGGTGCCATGAAGCCTAAAGGGAGAGATTCCAGGCCCCAATGCCGTGTCACTGCCTTGCTTGCTTCTGGAATGCAGACACAAAAATGAATGAACCTTGAGCCGGGCGTGCTAGCGCACGCATTTAATCCCAGCACTCGGGAGGCAGAGGTAGGAGGATCGCCGTGAGTTCAAGGCCACCCTGAGACTACATAGTTAATTCCAGGTCAGCCTGGGCCAGAGTGAGACCCTACCTCGAAAAACCAAAAAAAAAAAAAAAAAAAAAAAAAAAAAAAGAAAAAAAAAAAAAAAAAAAAAGAATGAATGAACCTGGTGGGCCTAGGGGTGATCCGTGTGGTTCTCGGAGCCAGCAACAGCTTTGTGGTTTCCTTTCCCACAATCCTTCTCTAAAGGGCCAGATTCTGGAACACCACCCATGTCTCACTGATATTGGATGACACCATGGTTCTAGGTTCTTGTGACACCCCCCCCCAAAAAAGAAATTAAACATAGATATTTACACAGTAGCAAGCAAAAAGATAATTTACTGGTTAAATTTAATTGTTGACAATTTTATACATATATATAAAATGTGTTTTAATATTATTTATCCCCTATTACCTTCTTCAGGAGAATTATTAAGAAATATTTTACTTCCGGGGGCTGGAGAGATGGCTTAGTGGTTAAGGCACTTGCCAGTAAAGCTTAAGGACCTGATTTCAATTCCCCAGGTCCCATAGACGCACAAGGTGGTGCGTGTCTGAAGTTCGTTTGCAGTGGCTAGAGGGCCTGGGTGTGTGCTCTCTCTCTCTCTTTTACTTCCAAAAGAGGAAGTGTTCTGAAACAAAGTTATGAGGCAGTTTAGGGATAATAGTGACTCTCAAAATTAAAAGTGAGGCCCGTCCATGGGCCTGTCATTGCAGTCTCCACTTTGTGAGAGGTCAGAGAAGGACCCGGCCTCTTACCTCCTCCTGCCTCTAGGTGCTCCCTCTCCTAGATCTGTTTTTCCTTAAACCCATTCAGAGTCCCTCCCTAGAATGGTTCCTTTTTTGGATTCCTGGAAGGATTAAACCTGGCATGAAGGCTGGTCAGTTCTGCCCCCATCCAGAACGTAGAAAAGATCCCGGTTTGGGGCTGTAGATGAGTTTTTCCATTTCTAGAAACCCCTTCCTGCTGTGTAAGAACTTTGCCTTCCTTATCTCCTTATTTCTCACAAGTCCCAAGTTTATTTTCATTTATTTTATTAGAGGCAGAGAGAGGGAGAAAGAGAGAGAATGGGAGAATGGGTGCGCCAGGGCCTCCAGCCACTGCAAACGAACTCCAGACACATGTGCTACCTTGTGCATCTGGCTTATGGGACCTGGAGAATCCACCCTGGGTCCTTAGGCTTCGCAGGCATGCATGTTAACTGCTAAGCCATCTTTCCAGCCCTATTTCTCTTAAGTTCTAGTAAAATCTTTCTCAACTTCACCCTTTATGGTCTATGAATTTCAATTCTTTGAATTTATAAGAAAATAACCCGAAGGTCACTGACTCACTGGAAGTTTTATATGACCATGACGGTCCAGCACCCTAACTCCTGGCTAACAGCCTGGCTTAGATGCTCTCAAAGACACCCCAAATTCCCATCGCAGAGTTTAGCAACTCAAAGGGCTGTGCTGTACAAAGAGTTGGCTTTTTTGTTGTTGTTGTTGTTTGTTTTTCAAGGTAGTGTCTCACTCTAGCCCAGGCTGACCTGGAATTCACTATGTAGTCTCAGGGTGGCCTCGAACTCACGGCGATCCTCCTACCTCTGCCTCCCGAGTGCTGGGATTAAAGGTGTGTGCTACCACATAGTTCAGGGTCATTTGCATAGCATGGGCTTTCTTGTCCATACTCTGTTACATACAGTTCTACGTACAATTTCACGTCTCATTAGCATACTAGATCCTCACCCAGGGGTGTACATTGTAGTGTTATAATGAGACACAAGTCTTCGCCTGGGCCAAAGGCTGGTTTTAGTTAGCCTCAGCCAGGGAGTGTTTGAACTTAATTCGTTATTAAGGTTTTGTTGTTGCTTTTGTTTTAGAATGTATTGAATTGCCTAGGCTGGTCCCAGATTTGCTGTGTAGCTGAGGATAACCTTGAACTCCTGGTCCTTTCTGCCTCTGCCGACTGAGTTCTGGGAATAAAGAGGTGTGCTACCATGAACTGTTTTGTGCAGTGCTGGGGCTTGAATGAAGACTTTGTACCTGCCAGACAATCACTTTACCAACTGAGGCACATCACCAGCACCAACTTAATTCTTTTTTCTCTCTTTTCTTTTTTTTTTTTTTTTTTTTTTTTCGAGGTAAGGTCTCACTCTAGCCCAGGCTGACCTGGAATTCACTATGTAGTCTCAGACTGGCCTCAAACTCACGGCGATCCTCCTATTCTTTTCCTGAGTTTTGGGATTAAAGGGCGCCACCATGCTAGCCCAAGGCTGACTTTAAAAAATTTTTTTTTTTTACTGTAAACTCAGGGTGGCCTTGAACTAATCCCAGCAATCCTCAGACCTCAGAGGATCCTGAGTGCTGGGATTAATAGTGAATCCAGGTCAGTCATGACCAGAGTGAGACTTAACCTGCAAAAAAAAAAAATTTTTTTAAAAAGGTTTTCCTCTTTTTTATTTATATTTATTTATTTGAGAGAGAGAGAGAATGGGTGTGCCAGGGCCTCTAGCCACTGCAGACTAACTCAAGCCACATGTGCCCCCTTGTTCATCTGCTTTATGTGGGTCCTGGGGAATTGAACGGGGGTCATTTTGGTTTTGTAGGCAAATGCCTTAATCGCTAAGCCATCTCTTCAGCCCCCAACTTAATTCTTTTTTTTTTTTTTTTTTTGAGGTAGGGTTTCACTCTAGTCCAGGCTGACCTGGAACTCACTATGTAGTCTCAGTCTGGCCTTGAACTCATGGCGATCCTCCTACTTCCGCCTCCGAAGTGCTGGGATAAAAGGCGTGCGCCACCATGCCTGGCCCAACTTTTGTTAGGCTTTGCACAAGGTCTTTGGACCCCAGCATCTACCCTATTCACCTGCCTCTCTACTGGGACAAAGACAAGCGACTTCCTTGGGCATGCAGCACAGCTGCGTACCTCTGTTTCTTTCATCGCTGGGTTTAGTAGTTCCTCTCTGGGCAGAGCTTGTCCTTCGCATTCACATTTCCTTTCATTTGGACAGACAGGAAATATTGCCCAAGACTTGGAAATAGGACAAAGAGATTCCTGCAAGCCCTTTGAGTCATGCTGGGGTTGGGCGTTGACTAGCATGCCCACCCTAGGGAATTATTTTATTTTCTAAGGGGTGTAACCACTACTTACTATTTTAAAAAATTAGTTCTTTGCAAGCAGAGAGAGAGAGGAAGAGACACCCAGGGCACCCAGCTACTGCAA
This sequence comes from Orientallactaga sibirica, assembly GCA_036365145.1. Lineage (NCBI taxonomy): Eukaryota > Metazoa > Chordata > Mammalia > Rodentia > Dipodidae > Orientallactaga > Orientallactaga sibirica. The sequence goes on from JAEOAD010001797.1 coordinate 4,948,355, forward strand.
ATGAACTCTAGACCCATGTGCCACCTTGTGGATCTGGCTTTATATGGATACTGTGGAATTGAACCTGGGTCCTTAGGCTTTGCAAGCAAGCACCTTAACTGCTGAGCCATCTCTCCAGCCCCACTACTAACTATTGATTAATGTATTTTACAACTTTTTTTTGGAGGGGGGGCATTGCAGGTAAGGTCTCTTGTGGTGGTTTGAATTAGATGTCCCCCATAAACTCATGTGTTCTGAATGCTTGGTCCCCATCTGGGGGCAACTGGGGAGGTGGAGCCATTCATGGTTCAATATTGTGTTGTTCAATCTCCATGGATATGTGCATTTTGTTGTTTTGTTGTTAATTTCTGGCTCGATTGAATTGTGGTCAGATATAATCCAGGGAGTTATGTCGATTTCCTTAATTTGTAGAAACATGCTTTGTGTCCCAATAGATTATCTATTTTATTTTTATTTATTTATTTGTTTGTTTGGTTTTCCGAGTTTTTTGAGGTAGGGTCTCGTTCTAGCCCAGGCTGATCTGGAATTAACTATGTAGTCTCAGGGTGGCTTCGAACACATGGTGGTCCTCCTACCACTGCCTCCTGAGTGCTGGGATTAAAGGCGTGCGCCACCACACCCGGCTATTTTTTTAAATATATTTTATTTATTTGAGACAGAGAGAAGCTCCAGGTAGAGATAATGTGTGTGCCAGAGCTTCCAGCCACTGCAAACAAACTCCAGATGCATGTGCCACTTTGTGCATCTGGCTTACGTGGGCACTGGAGAAATTGAACCTGGGTCCTTGGGCTTCACAGGCAAGTGCCTTAACCACGAAGCCATCTCTCCAGCCCCTATGATCTATTTTATTTATTTATTGTTTTTTTCGAGGTAGGTTCTCATTGTGGCCAGGCTGACCTGGAATTAACTATGTAGTCTCAGGGTGGCCTCGAACTCACGGCGATCCTCCTTCCTCTGCCTCCCGAGTGCTGGGATTAAAGGCGTGCGCCACCACGGCCGGCTTTTCCTATGATCTATTTTAGAAAAGGTTCCATGAGCTGCTAAAAAGAACATGTTTTCTTTAGAGTTTGGATGGGATGTTCTCTAGATGTATTTTAAGTCTATTTGATCTATGGTATTATTTAGCTCCAATGTTTCTCTGTTTATTTTCTGTTTAGGTGATCTGTCTTTTGATGGTAGTGGGGTATCTTTTTTCTTTTTTAAAAAATATTTTATTATTTTATTTATTTATTGGTTTTTCGATGTAAGGTTTCACGCTAGTCCAGGCTGACCTGGAATTCACTATGTAGTCTCAGGGTGGCCTCGAACTCATGGCCATCCTCCTACCTCTGCCTTCCGAGTGCAGGGATTAAAGGCATGCGCCACTATGTCCGGCTTTATTTATTTATTGCATGAAGAGAGAGAAAGACAGAGAGAATGGGCACCAGGGCCTCCAGCCACTGCAAACAAAACTCCAGGTGCATGTGCCACTTTGTGTATCTGGCTTTATGTGGGTACTGGGGAACTGAATCTGGATTGTTAGGTTTTGCAGGCAAGAACCTTAACCACTGAGCAATCTCTCCAGCCAACTATTATTATTATTTTTTTTTGTATTTTATTTTTTTGATTTTTTGAGGTAGCGTCTCACTCTGGCCCAGGCTGACCTGGAATTAACTATGTAGTCTCAGGATGGCCTTGAACTCACGGCGATCCTCCTACCTCTGCCTCCCGAGTACTGGGATTAAAGGCGTGCGCCACCACGCCCAGCCCACTATTATTTTTTAAATATTTTATTTATTTATTTGCAAGGAGACAGTGAGAGCAAATGAGAGACAAAGAGAGGGAAAATGGGCACACCAGGGCCTCCATATCCATGTCCAGCCTGTTCATCTGGCTTTATATGGGCAGTGGATGGGGATTCAAACTCAGGTCCTTAGGCTTTGCAGACAAGTGCCTTAACCACTGAGCTATCTCTCCAACCCTGCCCACTATTATGTTGGGATTTTGTAGTGGTTTGAGCTAGGTTTTCCCTGTAACCTCATGTGCTCTGAATGCTTGGCCCCTAGCTGATGGCAGTTTGGGAGTTGGATCCTTACTGGAGGAGGTGTGTTGATGGAGGCAGGCTTGTGGGTGTTATAGCCAGTCAGAGTCCCCCTGCCAATCAATGCCTGCTGTTGTCCACCTGATGTTGGCCAGGAGGTGATGTCCAGCCTCTGCCCATACCATGGTTTCCCTGCCATCATGAAGTTCCCCCTTGAGCCTATAAGCTAAAATAACCCCTTTCCTCCCATAAGCTGCTGTTGGCTCAGCAATGTGAAGCTAATTTTAATAGTAAAACTGGTACTGGGAGTGGGTCATTGCTGCTAGAAACTTCATTGTGTGGCTCTCGGCCTTTGGGAACTTATTTGCAGAAGGAATCTGGAAGGACTTGAAATCTTGGCCTAAGAAATGCCTTGCAGTGCTGTTTTGATTTTGTTGTTGTTGTTTATTTTTTGAGGCAGGTCTCACTCTAGTTCTTGTAATTCACTTTAAAAAAGTTTTTTTTTAATTTTTATTTATTTGAGAGAGGGAAAGAGGCATAGTGAGAGAGAGAATGGGCATGCCAGGGCCTCCAGCCACTGCAAACGAACTCCAGACACATGCGTCCCCTTGTGCATCTGCAAGCTCAAATACTCTCCAGATACCCTGGTGTCATGCTCAGGGCCACTTCCCCTCCAAAGTGTCCCTGGACCTTCCTCAGACTTCTATCCAGCCTCCTAGCCTCTTTGTGCCAAAATGTGCCAAAATGAAAAGGACTTGACAGTTATTTATGTATGTATGTATGTATGTATGTATGTATGTATGTATGTATGTATGTATGTATTTATTTATTTAAAGAGAGAGAAAGAGGCACAGAGAGAGAGAGAGAGAGAGAGAGAAGAGTATGGATGCACCAGGACGTCCCACCATCTCAAATGAATGATAGATAGATGTGACCACTTTGTGCATCTGGATTTATGGGGGCGGGGGGAATCCAGCCTGAGCCAGTAGGCTTTGCAAGCAAGTGCCTGTAATTGCTGAGCCGCCCCTGCAGCTCTGGGATCCTGTATTCTACTTCAGCTATGAGGCGGAGGGTGAGGAGGCGGGGCCAAGGAACACTCCATTCTGGAATCCCCCATTTCTCTCCTCTCGCTTCCACCTTCCCATCTTCCGTTGAAGGTTGGACTAGTTTCTGTATCTGGTTTCCCTTGGTTAGCTTTTGTCTTTTTCCAGAGAAATGATTTTGTGATCACTTCATGGCGCATTGAAGGGAAAAGGCATATTTGAGCTGCCTCACTTGGATCACCTTTGCCCAGCCTGGGCAGATGCATTGTCACATACTTCTCATGAGATTCCAGATCGCACAAGATCTCAGGGCTATTGCTGCTGCTGGCCAGCTGCAAATGCTTTCAGAGAGCAGATCTCCTAGCGTTTCCCGCACCCTCGCCAGCTTCCCATTCCTGGCTTCTTGTAAAATGAGTGCTTCGTGTACTGGTACTTTTTTCTTTCTTTCTTTCTTTTTTTTTTGAAAATTTACCACCTGTGGTAGTTTGAATAGATAGCCCCCAATATAGTCAGTCTTTTATTAGTTTGTAATTTGCATCTGCAGCCGCCTGGCTGGAGGCTGTGTCACTGGGCGGATCTTAAGGTGTGGTGAAGGGTTTGAGATTTCAATCTAAAGATAGGCAGTGTGCCTAGCTGGAGTACCTGAAGTGTGCTGTGCTATGTGGCTTTTCTCTGTGTGTTTGGCCCTGTAAGAGCAGGCCAGCTTCCTCTTCCATTATGGAACTTCCCCTGGATCTGTAAGCTTCAATAAATATCCCTTCCTCCATTACTGTACCTGGTCTGGAAGTTCATCTCAGCGAACCTCAAGCTGTCTGCTACACACCTCTAAAATGAAATTATTCTTCTTTCCTGCAGGCAAATGTGTCATTTCCTTCCCCAGTATTTCTAGAAGCTTCCCAGAAATCAGCTTCATAGGAACTTCAGAAAAACCTTCCTGCATGATTCTGCCACTGTGCTCCAAACAAATGGTGACTTGGTGACTGTGCCAAGCCTTAGGAAGATGACATTGTCTCCCTTAACCTCTCTGGAAGCCCGTCTGATCACATGTTCTACAGATGGGGAGTGTTTAAAAAAAAAAAAAAAGCAAACTGTAAAGTGTAAATTCCATTTGTCTCTACAGGGAACCGTCTGCTATCCACAAACCACCCTCCGGCAGAGGCCACTTTAGGTCAGGCTCCTGACACCTGGTACCCTCATCATCTCTCAGGAAGGAGTGCTGGGAGACTCCTCCCACCCCAGCCATGTCACTCACTAGTCAAACTTAAGAAAAAGAATGCCGTAGAACTCGTGTCTGTCTTGTTTGGGGCACCTTTTTTTAAAAAAAATATTTAAAATTTTTATTTATTTATTTGACAGATAGAAAGAGGGAGAGGAGAGAGAATGGGCACGTCAGGGCCTCCAGCCACTGTAAATGAACTTCAAATGCATGAGCCACCTTGTGCATCTGGCTAATGTGGGTCCTGGGGAATCAAACCTGGGTCCTTTGGCTTTGCAGGCAAACGCCTTAACCACTAAGCCATCCCTCCAGCCCTGGGGGCAGTTTTATTTGCTACCAGCACCCATCTCTTTTTGGCATACAGTCACCCTGTCTGGGCTTCCTCCCGAACAATGACTGTTAACTTGCTTCACATCTGGCTGTCGGTGCTGTCTGACCGCACAGTGACTGGCTGAGGAGGTTTCACGGGGCGGGGGGGGGGTGTTACTCTTCAGAGAGGAACCATCTGGCCCCACTCCACAGTTGGGTGAGAAGTGAAAGAGCCAAACTTGCCTTTCCGTGTGCCTTTGGTGAGCCCTGTGTCTGACTAGACTGCCACTTTCTGGGCTTAGGCACCCTAACCACACAGGAAAGGCACTGAGCAGCTGAAGCCCAAACACGTGTTGGCCCACTTTACCTTAGCACCTCTATGCATATCACCTACAGGGGTCAGAATTGGCAGGAAGGAGGCCGGGTGTGATGGCATGTGCCTTTAATCCCAGCACCCGAGAGGCAGAGGTAGGAGGAGTGTCGTGAGTTCAAGGCCACCCTGAGACTCCAGAGGGAATTCCAGGTCAGCCTGGGCTAGAATGAAACTCTACTGTGAACAAATAAAATAAGAAAAATAAGAAATAAGCAATATTTTTAAAATAATAATTTTTAGCTGGGCGTGGTGGCACACGCCTTTAATCCCAGCAGTGGCGAGGCAGAGGCAGAAAGATTGCTGTGAATTCAAAGCCAGCCCGACACTACATAATGAATACCAAGTCAGCCTGGGCTAGAGCAAGACCCTATCTCAAAAAAAAATAGTAATAATAATAATAATAGCAGCCGGGTGTGGTGGCACATGCCTTTAATCCCAGCAGTGGCGAGGCAGAGGCAGAAAGATTGCTGTGAGTTCAAAGCCAGCCCGACACTACATAATGAATACCAAGTCAGCCTGGGTTAGAGCAAGACCCTATCTCAAATAATAATAATAATAATAATAATAATAATAATAATAATAATAATAGCCGAGTGTGGTGGCACACGCCTTTGATCCCCGCACTTGGCCCTTGGGATGTGAGTTCGAGGCCACCCTGAGACTACATAGTGAATTCCAGGTCAGCCTGGGCTAGAGTGAGACCCTACCTTGAAAAACAAAACAAAACAAAACAAAACAAAACTCCAACAAAGAATTGGAGGGAAGGGCTGCCCAGGAGGATGAGTTCCTGTTCCTGGCTGGGAGAGGTTGTTCCGGCTTCTCTGTTCTCCTGCCCCAAGCTGAGGACGAAGTTGAGATGTTAGTGTGATGAGCAGGTGAGTGCTCCCCGCCGCCTGAGGGTCCTGAATTGGGAGTCAGAAGCCAAAGGATGAAGGAAAGTCATGAAATCTTCCACAGAGATAGGGGTAGAAACATCCCCTTTAGCTAGAAAAACTGCCATTTCAGAGGGAGAAGAGAAACTGCGGACCCAATCCTTTTGATTCTTTTTTTTTTTTTAATTTATTTTCAAGCACAGAGAGAGACAGACAGACAGAAAGAAAACAGAGAGAGAATGGGTGCACCAGAGCCTCTAGCCATTGCAACTGAACTCTAGACTCATGTGTCCCCTTGTGCATATGACTTATATGGTCCTGGGGAGTTGAACCTGGGTCCTTTGGCTCCACAGGCAAGTGCCTTAACCATTAAGCCATTTCTCCAGCCCCTTGATTCTTTTTTATTAAACTTTCTTTTTTAAAACATTTTCTTTTTTTTTCCATTTATTTGTTTGGGGGTGGGGGGAAGAAGCAGAAAGAGAGAGAGGCAGAGAGAGAGTGAGAGAGAGAGAATGGGTGCACCAGGGCCTCCAGCCACTGAAAACAAACCTTAGATGCACCCCCTTGTGCATCTGGCTTACGTGGGTCCTGGGGAATTGAACCTAGGTCCTTTGGCTTTGCAGACAAATGCCTTAACCGCTAAACCATCTCCCCAGCTTCCCTTTTGATTCTTGTTATTACGTGGTTGTGACGCTCTGCTAGCCCAAACCATGGGTAGGTGAGGAAAGCTGGCTGCCATTTAGATACAGACATCGCTACACCCAATCAGAATGGGAAGCACTCATCCGTCTACGGACAGGGTTGGATTGGGCCTCTTGACTGAGTCGCCTCCAGAAGGCAACCTTATCTCTGATGCAGCCTTCAAAACCTTTTCCTGTGAACCAGTGACTATACACTCTCATTTGCACAAACACCATGACCTTTATTTGATAGGGACCTGGGGAAAGCCCGCTTTGTTACTTTGAAGTTGTTTATGCATCTTCTCATGCATCTTCAGCCCTCTGCCACCTGACTCATTTTCTCCAGAAGTGGTGAGGGGCAAGGCAGCCAGCTGGGATCACAAGCAAAGTGCTGGATTTGAGGCTTAGTCAGACGGGGAGTCACTCAGGCTGCAACTAATGGAGGTGCTGCCTCCTCATGGACCTGTTTCTCATCTGCCATGTAAGTAAGCAATTTGGTGCACACAGCCTGCCGTTGGTATTTCCTACAGAACCTGCATGCACTCATACAGGGGAGAGCATTTACAATTAATTTTTTAAAATATATTTTATTTATTTATTTGAGACAGTGAGAATGAAAGAGAGAGAGAGAGAGAGAGAGAGAATGGGCACTCCAGGGCCTCCAGCCACTGCAAATGAATTCCAGACACCTGTGCCTCTTTGTGCATCTGGCTTATGTGGGTCTTGGGGAATTGAACCTGGGTCCTTTGGCTTTTCAGGCAAACGCCTTAACCACTAAACCATCTTCCCCAGCCCTAATTTTTTTTGTTGTTGTTGTCTTTTTGGTTTTCCGAGGTAGGGTCTCACTCTGGTCCAGGCTGACCTGGAATTCACTCTGTAGTCTCAGGGTGGCCTTGAACTTATGGTGATCCTCCTACCTCTGCCTCCCTGAGTGCTGGGATTAAAGGCATGTGTCACCATGCCCGGTCTTAATTTTTTTTTTAATTTATTTTTTATTTTTTGATAAAAGATCCTTACTCTCTATCCCAGGCTGGTCTCAAACTTGCAATTCTCCTGTCTTTGCCTCCCAAGTCCTGGCATCACATGTATGTACCGTACCACAAAACTGGACAAGAGCACTTAGAACCTCATCCCATTGATTTAGTGTTTAAGGGTCTGGGCTGGACCTGGGCTGTTTCTTCGTCATAAATGTAGGTGAATTAAGAAATGTCTCTGGACCTCAGGCTCCCCACATTGCGAATAAGTAGAATCAGTCTTTACCTGTGTCCCCTGAGAGGTGGGGTAAATGAGATGGCAATGTATGCAGAGTTACATGGAGCTGAGACATCAGATGTTACTTGATGTTGTCTAGATTAAACGCCTCTTATGTCGACCGAACCTTCAAATACATCTGGGTTTCCCCACGCATGTCTTCTTTCAAGGGAAGAGCACAGCTACTGTTGCCTTGGCAACCCTGAACCACTAGCAAGCTTCATGTAGGGACTTTCCTTGTCATTTTACCCTGCTCAGCAAGGACCTGAGCTGGGTGTGTGTGTGGTGGAGGTATACAAGTTTCTCATGCAGGGAACCCTTTGCAACAGAGGAAAGAGAATATTTATCATTTTATGACTCAGTTTTGTATTTCAATTAAGCATACGGAGAAAGAGACTTATTATTTTTTTTTTCCTGAGGTAGGGTTTCACTCCAGCTCAGGCTGACCTGGAATTCACTGTGTAGTCTCAGGGTGGCCTCGAACTCACAGTGATCCTCCTACCTCTGCCTCCCGAGTGCTGGGATTAAAGGCATGGCACCACCATGCCTGGCAAGACTTCTTAATTTAGTTTCTGCTGCCTAGGTGCTCTGCCGGGCTGATAAATCTGCCTTGTGCCACTCTCCCCAAGGAGAGGCAAGGGCACCAGAGCTGGTGAGACCCGCAGCTGTCTTCATAGGATCTGTGGGGTGGGTCTGGGCGCTTCTGACATAGGGGGCTTGACTCCTTGCTAGCCTCTGTGAACAGAGGCTGCTCTTCCTGACAGGAAACGAGCACTGGCTGGACTTTCTCCTCTGGTGGCCCAGGCCTTGGTATCTGATCTCAAGTTCAATGTCAAAGTCTTAAGAGTTGCCATAGGCCTCAAGCAAAACACTTCTTGCTCCCAGAAAGTTAAGAGCAGAGTGGGAGTGCTGATAACTCATTAGAATTGTTCTTCGGACCATCCCACACATCTTTTCTTATTGTGTTATTTTCTTTTTTTATTTTAGAGAGTGCGCGTGAGAGAGGGAGAGATGGAATTGGTGTGCCAGGGCCTCGGCCACTGCAATCAAACTCCAGACACTTGCACCACCTAGTGGGCATGTGTGACCTTGCACTTGCCTCACCTTTGTGCATCTGGCTTATGTGGGATCTGGAGAGTAGAACATGGGTCCTTAGGCTTCATAGGAAGTGCCTTAACTGCTAAGCCATCTCTCCAGCCCATATTAGTTACTTTCGTGTTGCTAGGACAAAATACCTGACCAAAATTAGTTTAAGGGAGGAAAGGTCTAATTCATTCTACAGTTCCAGGCTCCAGTCCATTGTGGCAGGGGAAGACGTGGAAGTAGGAACTTGAAGCAGCTGATTGCATTCAGTTCACAGTGAATGATGAACGAATGGTCAGCCAGTGCTCTCTCTCTCTCTTTATAAATATTTTATTTTTATTTATTTGAGAGAGACACAGAAATAGACAGGTAGAGAGAGAGAGAGAGAGAGAGAACATGGGCACACCAAGGCCTCTAGCCACTGCAAATGAACCCCAGATGCATGCACCCCCTTCTGCATCTGGCTTATGTGGATACTGGGGAGTTGAACTTGGGTCCTTTGGCTTTGCAGGCAAGCGCCTTAACTGCTAAGCCATCTCTTCATCCCATCTTTCTCTCTCTCTCTCTCTCTCTCTTAATGTAATCCAGTTGGGTCTTTCTACCTCAACCTAACCATAGGTATGCGCAGAGGCTAACTCAATGTACATAATCCCTCTCAGGTGATTCTAGGACCTGTCAAATTGACAATATAAAAACTTACACCTTTAATCACTAGTTGTGAGTCATAGAATGAAAATGGTTTATGTACTTATATAGAGCAACCAAAAACAAGGTTTTGAATCTGACCAAGCCCCTTTGTAAAGATTCCCATGAGGCGTGGCAGGGGCAGGTGCTTGATAAGAAGTAGGCAGACAGGCCTAGTCTTAAATCTGCTTTGTGGCCTGAAACTGAGGGGAGACGCAGTGGGTGGAAGCCAGGAAGTTATGAAGACCAGGGAGAGGTTGATAAGCTTACATGGCTCTAGGAAGTGGTTCTGAGATTTGTTTGAGAGGCCTTGGCCCAAGGATCAGAGATCCATATAAACTCTGGGGCACAAGGGTTAAAAAAAAATGCAAAAAAGCAAAAGTGGCCCAGAGTGGTGGCGCATGCCTTTAATCCCAGCACTCGGGAGGCAGAGGTAGGAGGATCGCTGTGAGTTCAAGGCCACCCTGAGACTACATAGTGGGTTCCAGGTCAGCCTGGGCTAGAGTGAAACCCTACCTTGAAAAACCAAAAAACAAACAAACAAACAAACAAACAAACAAACAAACAAAAATGCAAAAGTGTGTAACCACCATGGTAGCTATCCTCTGTTGAGAGTTTTCTCGGTGGATCTTGCATTAAGCCTGGGAGGTAGTACTAATATTTCATCCTCATTTTTTTGTGTGTGTTTTTCTTTGTATTTTATTTATTTATTTATTTATTTTGGTTTTTCCGAGGTAGGGTCTCACTCTGGCCCAGGCTGACCTGGAATTAACTATGTAGTCTCAGGGTGGCCTTGAACTCATGGCAATCTCCTACCTCTGCTTCCTGAATGCTGGGATTAAAGGCATGCGCCACCACGCCTGGCTTCTTTAATTTTTTTATAAGCCCGAGAGAGAGAGAGAGAGAGAACTGGTACACCAGGGCCTCCAGCCATTGCAATCAAACTCCAGACGTGTGTGCCACCTCATGTTCATGTACAACCTTGTGTACTTGCATCATCTTGTGCATCTGGCTTACGTGGGACCTGGAGAGTCAAACATGGGTCCTTAGGCTTTGCAGGCAAGTGCTTTAACAGCTAAGCCATCTCTCCAGCCCTCCTTTAGAATTTTTACATGTTGGCCTTCTGCCTTTGGATTTTTCTCTCTGTATATGCTTTTCTATTTAAATATCCATGTGAGATCTTCCTTAACCTTAGCAATTCATCACTTCACTAGGTTACATATTTGCTAAGCCATCTCTCCAGCCTTCATGGTCATTTTCTAGGCAGGAGGCCTCAAGGTCACGATGTGGGTTAGGTGTCTCAGATTCATTTGACCTGGGCTCCATGCAGTGTTTCCTGCTAGGTGCTGCCCCCCGTACTATCTCCTACAGTCCTCTGAAAAGATCCGTGGAGTAGGCTCAATTCCCATTTTATAGGTGAAGCCCATGGAGTCCCCGAAAGGTGACAAGTACAAGAAGGGTACGGGTACAAGTCTGTTTGACCATGTACCTTCCTGTTACTGCAGCAGAGCTAGGCTGGTCCATTCCCTCCACTAACCAACAGGCTGGTTGGCAATCATCCACCGCAGTCCCCATGATCATCCTCAACCACTCTGCTGCTAGGGAGTGCTAGCTCTCCCAATTGGCTCTTCCACCCTGTGATCCCTACACAGGTCTCAGGGAGGAGAGAAGAGGGAACGCCCAATCATATAAGGGGTGTGGTATAGCCTGGAATGAGTCCATCTATAGATGTCACGTTGATGCACGGTTCCTCACTCCCTATACTTGTTTGAGAGTATATACGCCTGACCCGTATAAACTGAAGAGGTCAACTTATCACCTGATGTGCTTTGTATTCTGTTCCGGATAGCTGCAAAATCTCTCAGGGGTAGAAGCAGGCGCCACGTCTGGAGGGGAGTGATTGCGCGTTGCATGGCTGGTAGCGATGGAGCAGGATTCAGGCCTAGGTGTGGGGTTCCAAAGCTCAGATGTCCTCCACTAACATACTAGGTATAGTGGCTCAGGCCTATAATCTCAGCACTTAGGAGGCTGAGGAAGAAGGTTGCTACAAGTATGAGACCAGTTTGGGCTCCATAGAGTAGTGTAGGCCAAGTGGGGCTCAGTTGAAAAAAGAGGCCCTAGCCGGGCGTGGTGGCGCACGCCTTTAATCCCAGCACTCGGGAGGCAGAGGTAGGAGGATCGCCGAGAGTTCGAGGCCACCCTGAGACTACATAGTGAATTCCAGGTCAGCCTGGACCAGAGTGAGACCCTACCTCGAAAAACCAAAAAAAAAAAAAAAAAAAAAAAAAAAAAGAAAAGAAAAGAAAAGAAAAGAAAAGAAAAAAGAGGCCTTTAATCTAGACAACATCAGGTCACATCTGATCTGTGTCTCAGCTCCGCGTTGCTCTCCACGTGTTCCCGTCTCGTTGACTCCACCTCTCATGGGACAGCATGAAGCAGAGTTGGCAAGGAGCTATAAGTGTTCGGCTTGGCAAGCATCCTAGGCTTGGAAACGGAACAGGGTAGGGACAAGGGGAATAGGACCCACAGTCAAAGCTCATATTTCGGGGCAAAATTGGACATTATGACAACCTGTCTGCGTTCTTTGCGCCTCTCACCACCATCTTCTCTTCCCACCCTGGTGACATTTCCTTGTGAGGTTGTGGTTGCAGGTGCAGCTTGCTCTGTAGTCACAGTCCCTGGTAGGGTACATTCTTTCTTCCTGCTACACCTTCTCCCCATGATTGAGCAGGCAAATGTGTTGTGGGAGAGTCTTACTATGTAAGATCAAGTGGAACTAATTAGGTACCTGGCAAGCGTTTCTATGCCTGCCAAATGATTGTCCTGTTTTATTTTTCTGTTTTGGTGTTTCGAGGTAGGGTCTCACTCTAGCTCAGGCTGGCCTGGAATTCACTCTGTATTCTCAGGCTGGCCTCGAACTCATGGCGATCCTCCTACCTCTGCCTCCCGGGTGCTGGGATTAAAGGTGTGCGCCCCCAAGCCCTTAATGACAATTACCAGGACAGTTCCAGCTCTGCCAGTGCATGTGCAGTTTAGTCATCTCTCCCAGTTAGGGAGCTCTCTGATCACACAGCACTGAGTCCCTGAACACAGAAACACAACCTCCCTGTGCAGCTCTGGGACTCCGTGAGAAAAGATAGCAAGGTTATTCATGACCAGGTGAGGGAGAGGCTGGTACTACTGGCCAGGGTGGAGGCTGTCAGGGTTGCGTCCCTTTGACTAATTTTCCTTGTGTCATAGAGCCTGACATAACCATGGATATCTTCTGTCTTTTATTTCTTTTTGCTTTATAAGACAGGCATTTACTTTTAAATTTTTATTTTATTTTATTTTAATTTTTTGTTTTTTCGAGGTAGGGTCTCACTCTAGCTCAGGCTAACCTGGAATTCACTCTGTTGTTGAAAGAGTCAAACCAACACTATGACAGGCTTCAATAAGATATTTCCTAGCTGGGCCTAATTTTCAATTTCTCAAGAAGCCTGAACTAAATTCTGGGAGAACAGAACAAAGAACCAAGGCATTTCCTGGAGGGTTTCAGAGATGTCTAAGGCCATTCCCCATTTCTTGGCCCCAGCCAATCAGAAGTAAAAGAATGTGACGTCACCCTCCAAGGCTCAGGGACCATTGCGGAAGAGGGGGCGGATAGAATGGAAGAGCCAAAGGAAGGGTACGACTCCTTACAATGCAACTGCCCAGACAGAATTTGGCCTCAATATTCATGACCTTGCTGTGCCTAGCAACACCTCCGCAAGACCCTCAAAATAGAAGTAAAAGATGATGACATCAAATTAAAAGAGAGACTAATGGAGAGAGGGAGGGGATATGATGGAAAGTGGGGTTCTAAAGGGGAATGGGGGGAGGGGAGGGAAATATCATGCACTTTTTGTATGTAAGTATATTTTGTTGTCAATAAAAAAAAATATTAAAAAAAAAGAATGTGACATATGCTTACTGGCCACTTAACTGGTCACCTGAGGAAACTACCTTCCCTAGAGCCCCCTCCCTTAGCCCCCCTTAGCCCACGCACACGAATTATAACCAGTCAGGAGTGCACAAGTACTATATCGTTCAAATTAGCCAATTATGTTAGAGGTCTTTGTTTAGCGGTCTATAAAAGAACCAGGGTGCTTCTTCTGGGGTCGCCATTTAGTGCAAATGCTGGACTTCTCTGCACAATAAACGCTCTATGTTTTTACATGCTATATGAGTCTGAGTCTCCCTTCAGCGATTTTCGGACCCTAACATTGTCTCAGGGTGGCCTTGAACTCATGGTGATCCTCCTACCTCTGCCTCCCAAGTGCTGGGATTAAAGGCGTGCCCTACCACGCCCGGTAAATTTTATTTATTTGAGAGAGAGAAAAAGATGCAGATAGAAAGAGGCAGAGAGAGAGAGAGAGAGAGAGAGAGAGAGAGGGCACACGAGGTCCTCCAGCCGCTGCAAGGAACTCTGGATGCATGCGCCCCCTTGTGCATCTGGCTTACGTGGGTCCTGGGGAATCAAACCTGGGTCCTTTAGCTTTGCAGGCAAGCACCTTAACCACTAAGTCATCTCTCCAGCCCTTTTTATTTATTTTTAAAGAATGGATTTCTTTTCTCTTAAATTTACTCATTTCAC